>CANSZD010000090.1:0-40000 GCA_947648045.1 Beta corolliflora | reverse complement strand
ACAAAGTATCTATACTAATATATTAAAAAGCGTTCCTAAGAACGTCTATGTGCCACGTGTCATCCATTGTACATTCAACATGAATGTTCTTTTTTTGATGTTTGCAAAATGTATGTAATAGGATTTGAACCCATGACCTGTTAGTTGGAATGTCATAACTTTACCACTAAGCCACACCCCTTTATTGTTGTCAAATTGCAATTTTTAAATTCTTTTACCTTAATTAAGTTTTAGAAAAAAGAGAGTCTCCTTTTTTTAATGGTTGGAGTCTCCTTAATTACACTCTTTTATTATTCTAAATTGTTTAATTAGTTGTTATGCCATACTCTTTAAATAATTTTTAAAAATTGAAAAATATGTTTATCAATTATTGAAATTAATGTGGAATATTATTCTAACCTAATAAACCATAAGAGAAATAAAAAAGACCCGGGGCTTCGCCCGGGCCGACAAACTAGTTGGAACTGTAAACCAAAGAGGGGCAAATATTAATTATACAAAACATTTCTTCGTTAATTTCATTTTTTCATATGCTAGGTAGTGGAAATGAAGTTTCATATATTCTCAAATGCTTACAATAACCCAACACTTGCAATTTACTACAACACTAATGTAAGTATGTAGAGTTGACATCAGTGTATATATATATATATATATATATATATATATATATATATATATATATATATATATATATATATATATATATATATATATATATATATATATATATATATATATATATATATATATATATATATATACAAAGTTATTAAAATCGCGATTCAAATCTTAAAATCTTACGATTTTACGATTCAAAATATAGTAAACGATTCGATTAACGATTCTAGACGATTCTATACATTTCTGTTGACTAGCGAAAACCTCGCAAATTTAAATCATGCTAACAAAGCAAATAATAGATATATATTGTTAGTTGTTGCCAATATAGTGGGTAAACAACTATTTTTTCTAATTTTTAGGTCTTTTAACTTGTAATTTTAGCATATTCAATGAAGATTGAGCGCAAGATCTTGATTATACGTGTTTGTAGAATCTTACGATTCTACGATTCGATTTTACGATTCGATTCTAAAGGTCGTTTCCGATTCAAACTAGAATCTCGATTTTAACAACTTTGTATATATATATATATATATATATATATATATATATATATATATATATATATATATATATATATATATATATATATATATATATATATATATATATATATATATATATATATATATATATATATATATATATATATATATATATATATATATATATATATATATATATATATAGGGTCAGGATCCGGAGAGAATGGGTCCTTATGTGAGAACATATATCATAAGTGAGTATATATTTATGTTTCGAACATACGCAACACTTTTTGGAACATACTTAAATTTTTGTTTTTAGAACATATTCAACACTTTTTAGAACATATGCTATGATTTTAAGAACAATAACTTATAGAACATATGCTATGATTTTTAGAACCTGAACACATCTTTTTACGTAAGAACTTAATCAACACATATACATATATTGATATATACATGTTATAAATTTTCAAGCTTATGTCCTAAATTATTTCAAGTATGTTCTAAAATATTTAAAGTGTGTTCCAAATTATTTCAAGTTTGTTCTACATTATTTTTAACATGTTCCAAAGGAGAAAGTAAGTAATTATCAAATAATTCCGAGAAATTTCGGTGTGTTTTTGGTAATTTTCAGTTAATTTTTGTTTTTTTAATTCCAAAAATGCAGAAATAGAGGATACAGTACTATTCATATATATTTTTTTTCATATATTTATAAATTAGGAACATCAAAACTCTAGTGTGACTATTTAGAACACGACAAGAACTATATAGATCATAACAAGAAATATTTAGAATATAACAAGAACTATTTATGTAACACCCCGACAATTCTCTATTTTCCAAAATACCTTTTTCATATAAAACTTCGAGAATTATCAAAGCATTATCGCCCGTGTGATAACGTATCGGCTTATTCAGAATTTTGCAGCGAAAATAAATAAATAACTTGAAAACTTAATAACTTTAGTCAACCATAAGTCAACTCCAAAACCAAACCAAAGTCAACCAACTCAAAAGTCAACTATTCAAACCATAATTAAAATCAAACTATAAAAAAATTAAAAACTAAGCACAAGCTCTCCATGAGACCAGAACCCACAATGCATCATCTTCAGACACATTCATGATCGATGCTCAATAAGGCACATCCATGATCCTGAGAGACTGCTCTGCAAATGGGTCATCACAGGATCAATAAGGCACATCCATGATCGACATACACAAAAGCACGTAATCAGCAAAGTTGAGTACTACATAATAAATAAAGTATAAGACCTAACATGATACTAATAAACATTAACTCAATGATAAATAAAATATAATAAAATGACAGATTGACTATACTGAACTTGACACCACAACCAATAGATTAATTATAATTAAATTGAATAGGCAATGGATAGAGTTGTCCAAGCCAAACCAGTCTTCAATTTAGAAGACGAAGTACGGGCGCGACTCCGTACTCCCATGACCAACGATATCGAGGTACTAATTAAATAAAATAGGACACGGTGATCAATCCGGTCCCAAGAAAAGCCATGGGCTACCACCATGTACTCCAACTCATACTAATTCAACACTTCAGACGTGCACAAGTCTAAAGCTTATTGCTATTCACTTTCCACTTTAAGTTATTAATAAATTATTTCTTTGTTGTGACTCACAAAGTAAGACAACCAACATAAATAAATAACATGGATACACAAAGCTTCCATTTTTATCTTAGGATTAAATAGTGTGATCATACAACTCAAATAATCTAAGAATGATTCCAGTACTTAGTTTAATAACCAACCAATATTTATTTGTTGATCTGAGTCAACAATCAACCAACCTTTCCATAGGTGAATATCCAATTTACCAAATAAGGCCCACGGTTCTCATAAAGTCAATATAATAAAATAATCCAAAGGGAACAACATGATCCAATTCATGATCCAATAAACAATATAAATATTAATCCCTCATGTGAATTAATACAATAAAGTTCCCAATCCCACATGCTTGCATCAATCATCCATACAAACAAATTATAACCAACATAGGCAACATGCTTCACACAACGGCATAAAACATGCAATTCCACTTGAATATAAACCACATATGAACTATAAAAAGTTCCCTATACATGATAATACATCAATCCTAATATTAGGACATGATACTAGTCTACTAACACATATGTATGTACGTACCTTTTGTAGACAATATGAGATGCCACTTTATCAACCTTAGAAATCGCCTAGAGAGTATTCTCCGCCTACCAAATACCAACACAACCAATAATCAATACTGAAATAAATTTCGAGCAACTTTAAAATATTTTAAACCCCCTTTAAAAGTGTTTAAAAACCTTTTTTATCATTAAACTTCAACTATTAATGTCTCCTAGTATAATACTACCATACTAGTCATTAAAAACCCTCAAAAATCCATACTTTGATATTTAGAAATCCATCATAAGCATACTAATAAAAATTCCAGCAACTTATAACATGTTTAAAACCCTTTAAAGTTACTCTAACATAGTTTTAAATATTAAAGTATCTAATTTTCGTAAACTTTAACATAGTATTACAATTTCCAACTCTTAAAACATTAAAAATCCATGCTTTGATGCTTAAAACCCTAACTTAAACATATTTAATAAATCTGAAATTTAATTACTTTATTATACTAATCATATAATCTGAAATTTATATTTAGATAATCAAAGTTACAAACTTTAATCATGAAAGCATTAAAACAATACTTAAAACATAAAGCTAACATTAAAATAATATAGAGGAGGAAGAAATAAACCAAGAAGAGGAAGGAGGAGGAAGACATGGCACGGCTGGGCGGCCGCTGCGACGTGGTCGCATGGTGGTCGGTGGTCGTCCGGCGGTGGCCGAGTGAGACCGAGAGAAAAAGAAAGAAAACCGAAGGGGAGGGTAAAGAAACCGGTGGAGGAGAGAGAGAGAAAGAGAAAGAGGAGAGGAAAATTAGGGTGAGTAATTTTAGTGTGGGGAATTATGGGCACTCATGGGGTTTATATAGGTTTACCACACTAACCCTTGTGAGCTTAGGGAATTGTGTTTGGACTTATAAATTAATTGATTGGGTGCTTGAGTTGAGTTGGGCTCCTCTAACCCATTTTTAAAATCTTTTATACTCCAACTCAAAAATAATTAAACTATTAAATAACTTTCAAAGTATGACTAAATAAAATATTTGATAATTTAAAAATATTAAATAATCCATTTTGACTTTAAAATAGTCAACATTTTAAGAAATTAATTATTTAAATACTAAAATATATGTAAGGAAATATTGACAAGAGAGGGCTCAACTATTACCCATTTTCTTTTATAAGTCCCAACTATGAATTATTCAATGTAGGCCCCAAGTTTAACATCTTGTGATTTTTATAGGGCCTGATTTACTTACAACCGGTTCAGAAGGTAAATTATTTAAATGTGGGACCCATTTTCTTTTCTATCTCATGCAACATCTCTCACGCAAAGATCCCTTCACCATGCTCCCTTCTCCTCCTCTCGCATTTACGCTCGCTAAACACAGGGGCATAGCCACCCCTGCTGCCGCCTGCTCAGCTTCTAACCCGCCAACCTCCCTACTCTCCTCCCGCACTCTTTTCTCTCTCAACCTCACACAGGTCTCCTCCCAACCCCACCTCAACCTCCAGCCTCACCCCTCATTCTCTCTCCCCCACCCTCGCCCTCTCGCCTTCTCCTCCAAAGAAGAAGTCGTCGTCGCAAACATCGCCTCCACGTCGAACCGTCACATCGCAAACGTTGCGCGAAATCGGCGTTGGTTGTGTTGTTGTGGAGAGAGATAATTTATCGGAGATGAAGGTTTCTTCCTTGAACATTATCGAATCCAGAAAATTGGTTGCTTTTTTAACTAAATCAAATTTGTTGAAATTAATCGTTATTTTTTGCGCTCAATTCGAAGTTGCAAGAGCTGATAGTAGCGACGATAAGATAGTTGCTTCTGTACTCTCCGAGAGACTCCCTGTTGTTTACGCCTTTCAAGAATTCTCGTAGACCCTCATTTTTCCCTTCTTCTTTTTTCATAAGTGAAACTTTTGTTTTAATTGAATTATGTTTATGATAATCTTCTAATATATCTCTACAATAAAGGTAGAAATAGAATTAGTTTCGTTGCAATTTGCGAAGATGAAAGTAGGAGAGGAATTAATTCAGTTTTTGCTGAGAAACTGCAATTCAATCTCCCACCTTAAACAAATTCATGCCCAGAATTTACGATTCGTCTTGTGTATTTTAATTGACTAAATCAATTTGGGTCATTGAACTGTAAGTTGTTTTGTGGGTTAATAATTTAGCGCAACCATGGTGAGATGAGTGAAAGGAGAGAAAATGGCAGGATAGAGCTTCACAAAAACGTAGGAGGGAGAGAGAGGAGATTTGTCATTAAACTGTGAGCACGTGACAATCACGTGACATTCAACCTGCTACAACATGTTGCTTACCTGTTGAGCCCTATAAAAATCACAAGATGTTAAACTTGGGACCTGCAGTGAATAATCCATAGTTGGGACTTATAAAAGAAAATGGGAAATAGTTGAGCCCTCTCTTGTCAATTTTTCCTACATATAAATATACATTAAAATATATTTATAAAATTCATAAAATTGTGGGGGATTACAGTCTACCCCTCTTAAAAGAAGTTTCGTTCCGAAAACCCTCACAGTTTCAAGACTTTGACCCAAAACTTCCATTTGGAAATAATTGTGTCACAACGTGTGCACACTTTACCAACTTTAAAACCACTTGTGTTACTCATGAACACATTTTTCTATGCGGAGAACCAATTTATTTTGCACCAACATGTGCAAATCGCCAAAATAAGCATAAACATGCATAAAAATACCATAAAATAAGGCAAAAAGCGCGAAATTCTATCGCATTCTACCCCCCTTAAAGAAAACGAGTTACGCCATCGTAACTCACCTCAATGAATAACTCAGGATATTTCTTCTTCATTTCATCTTCGGCTTCCCACGTTGCCTTCGGACTCATGGTTAGACCAAAGCACTTTCGCAATATTCACATCCTTATTGCGTGTACTACGCACCTTTCTATCCATGACTTTCACAGGTCTTTCCTCACATGTGAGTCTACTATCGATTTTAATTCTTTCGGGCTCGAGAACATGATTCTCATCAGGGTTATATCTCTTAAGTTGAGAAATGTGAAACACATCATGCATCTTCTCAAATTCCATTGGCAAAGCCAACTTATAAGCTACTTTCCCAATTCTTTGCAAAGTCTCATATGGGCCAACATACTTAGCACTTAATTTTCCCTTCTTACCAAATCTCATCACTCCTTTGGTCGGTGACACTTTCAAAAACACTTTATCACCAACCGCGAATTCATCTTCTCTTCGCTTCAAATCAAAGATAACTTTTCCGCCTATCTTGAGCAAATGAATTCTAGCTTGAATCAACTTTACATTCTTAACGGTCTCCCTCAATAAATTCCGTCCCCAACACTATATTCTCACTAAAATCATTCCAGTAAATGGGACTTCTACACTTCCTTCCATACAACGCCTCAAATGGAGCCATCTTGATACTCGCATGGTAACTATTGTTATATGAGAATTCAATCAAATCTAAGTGATCTTCCCAACTTCCTTGGAAATCAATCACGTACGCTCTTAACATATCTTCCATAGTCTGATTGGTCATTTCAGTTTGACCATCGGTCGCAGGATGAAACGCAGTACTCATCTTCAACGTTGTTCCAAGATTCAACTGGACCTTTTGCCAAAATTTCGAGAGGAATCTTGAATCACGATCTAAAATAATGTCCTTCGGGACTCCATGCAGTCTCACCACATTCTTGATGTACGTCTTAGCAAGTTGCTTCTTCTTCCATGTCTCTTTGATCGGAACGAACACTGCAGACTTCGTCAGACGGTCCACGATAACCCAAATAGTATCATTGCCATTTCTCGTCTTCTGGCAAAGCGATCCACAAAGTCCATCAATATAGAATCTCACCAATAAATCAGAACTCAGCGACTTCACGTTTCATATTCGGCCACCAATAAATCTCCTTGAGATCCTTGTACAGCTTATCACCCCCAGGGTGCACAGAATATGGAGTATTATTGTAACACCACGACAATTCTCTGTTTTTCCAAAATACCCTTTTTAATATAAAACTTAGAGAATTATCAAAGCATTATCGCCCGTGTGATAACATATCGGCTTATTCAGAATTTTGCAGCGGAAATAAATAAATAACTTTAAAAAAACTTACTAGCTTAGTCAACCATAAGTCAACTCCAAAACCAAAGTCAAAAGTCAACCAAACCAAAGTCAATCAAACCAAAGTCAACCAAACCAAAGTCAGCCAAACCAAAATCAACTAGTCAACCATAACTAAAACAAAACTATAATGTATTAAAGCTAATACAAGCTCTCCACGAAACCCGAACCCATGATGCATCATCTTCAGACCTGAAATGGTCGATGCTAAGAACTTTGAAACAAAACCTAGAGAGAGAAACTATCTTCTCTCGCTAGAATCCAATGAAACAGTAACTTTCATCACCATTTTTGAACCTCAGCACCGCTGGAGCTATGGCAAAGGGCTCGAAGAAGGGTAATGGAGGTAAGAATGGTTCGAATGATAAGGTGATACGAAAACCTCAATCAGGTGATGCTAGAAAGGAAATCAGTATTAACGAGTTACAAGATGATTCAGTGTTGAGTTGGTCCTCAGATGATGAACAATCGAATGCGTCTATTGATTTTGAAGCATCTGAGCAGGATAGAAATGCTTTTATTAAAGCCAGGAATAAGCGGGAGAAATGGATTGCATCGGTTCATACTCCGGCAAGTTCAGTTAGACCCGTGGTTCAACCATCCCCTTTTCCGATGCAACAACTTGTAAGTAATGCGGGGAACACTTCAATTTCAGGTAATTGGAGGCATTCTTTATTTCATAATATTGTTGAAGAAGGATTGAATTTAGATAAACCTGATGAAGAGAATGTTGGTAATTTTGAAACTAGTAATGCTGAGAATGTAGTTCAGATTACTCTGGATGATATACAACCTGAATTAGAGTATTGGAGAAGTGATGCGGTATGCTATATCTTAGGGGTAAAACCTCCATTCAGGATAGTTGATGGATTTATTAGGAGAATTTGGAGAAAATATGGGGTAGAAAAAGTTGCAATGATGAAATCTGGATTGTTCATGGTCCGATTTCATTCTGTTAATTGTAAGACTCAAGCACTAGAAGCAGGGCCTATTCTTTATGACAGTTAGCCATTTATTGTTAAAGAATGGACTCCAGATGTGGACTTAAATGCTGGTAGTGTGAAGATAGTGCCCACTTGGATTAAGTTACCTAACTTGCCTTTGCAGTACTGGGGTCAAGCAGCTTTGAATAAGATTGCAGGAGTTATTGGGAAGCCTATGAGAATAGATAGGGCAACTGCTCAAAAAGACATTCTAGAATATGCTAGGGTGTTGGTTGAGGTTTCACTTGATCAAGAATTTCTTAATGAGATTGTCTTCTATAATGAGAAGGGGAAGATGCAATCTTAGCAGGTCATTTATGAATGCAAGCCTGTGATGTGTAGTGATTGTGGAGGAATTGTTCATAATATGGTTCAATGTAGACAGAAGAGATTTGAAGTAGCTAAAGCTAAAATTGTACCACATAAGCAATGGGTGCCAAAAGCTCAACCAACTGTCAAGCCAGTATCAGATGACTACACAGGTTATTGATAAGCCTGTGCAGCTGGAGAGTGTTGTTCCTGCTCTTGGGTTGGCAACTATTGAAGAGGGTGTTGAAGAGGAGAGTACTAATCAGGTAATTGATGATAATGTAGCAGTTTTGAATGAAGTAGTGCCTGAAGCTGTGGCAAAGCCTGTTGTGGAAGCTATTCAGGAGGAGGGGGTTGAGGTACAGGGGAAGGACCCTACCTTGTTCCCTCATGGATAGATTGGGTTTTTGGAACATAAGGATATTAAATAGTTTATGCAAACATGGTGATGTAAGAACTCTCCTTAATCATCATAATTGTAGGCTATTTGGTCTCCTTGAGACTAGGGTTAAACCATGTAATGTTGCTAAGGTTTACCCTAGAGTGTGTGTTAACTGGAGTATTGTAGCTAATTACTCTCTTCATAAGGGAGGGAGAATATGGTTGATATGGCTGCCTCATAAATTTGAGGTTGATATCATTGAGTGTAAAGCTCAATATATTCATAGTAGAGTAACTCACAAGGGTACAGGGAGATGCTTTTTATTTTACCTTGGTGTATTGCTCAAATGATTTGGATGATAGACAGATTATGTGGGAGGATTTGAAGAGAATTAAGGTGTCTCAGGATGCTTGGTTGATCTGTGGGGATTTTAACAATGTTGTGAACCTCAATGAAAGATTGGGTTCTGTAGTGACTTTGCAAGAGGTGGAGGGGATTAGGAATTGTTTAAGGGAGTGTGAAATTCAAGAATTGGAGACTCGTTGGACCATTCTTTACTTGGTCTAACAAACAAGAGGGAGATGATAGGGTTTACTCTAAAATTGACAGAGTATTTGTCAATGATGTGTGGGAGAGGAGATTTACTCATGCTCTGGCTACTTTTCTTCCTGAAATTGTGTCAGACCACTCTCCTTGTGTTGTTCAGTTGGAGACTCCTCAAAATGATAAACCTAGAGCTTTCAGATTTTTTAATATGTGGACCGATCTGCCGAGCGTTATCGGGCATAGTGGCAAGAGGTTGGCGAAATTGATTTGTAGGGTGTGCAATGTATTAAGTGGTGAAGAAATTAAAAGGGTCAAGTATGACTTGAAAGAGTTGAATAAAAGTAAATTCTCTAACATAGAGAATGAAGCAGATGTTGCTTATAAATACATGATCAATATTCAAAGGCAGTTACAGGATGATTTGCATAATCATGGAAGCTGAAGCTAGAAAGAAGTATATGGAGCTCAATCAAGCTAGAATTGCTTTCTTGCATCAGAAAGTGAAGTGTGACTGGCTGAAAGGAGGTGATAGTAATACAACTTACTTTCATGCCTCGCTCGAAAAAAAAAAAGAGCTCGAACCATATTTATAGAATTAGAGACTCTACTGGGGTATGGATGGAGAGTCAAGACCTTGTTGAGAAAGCTTTTATGGACTTCTATGGTGGTATGCTTGGCACTGCTCAAGATAGTAGGAGGAATGTCAGTAGAAGTGTGTTGAATGAAGGAAGAAGATTGAACAATAATCAACAAGACATGTTGATTCAACCTCTTCGTATTGATGATGTGAAACAAGCACTATTTGACATAGATGATATAAAGGCTCAAGGGCCTGATGGCTATTCTAGTTGCTTTTACAAGAAATCATGGAGTATTATAGGAGAGGAGATTACTCAAGCTGTTTTAGATTTCTTTATTTCAGGGATGATTTTAAAGCAGATCAATAGCACTACTTTATGTCTGATCCCAAAATGTGATCAACCTCAAGATGTGACTCAATACAGACCCATTGCTTGCTGCAATGTTCTCGTATAAGATCATATCCAAGATGTTATGTGGAAGATTGAGAAGATTCTGCCAGATATTATTGACCCTGTGCAGAGTGCTTTTGTGGAGCAGAGGGTAATATTTCACAATATCTTTATATGCCAGGATATGCTAACGCATTATAAAACAAAAACTAAACCTGCTAGATGCACCATGAAAGTAGATCTAAGGAAAGCATATGATACCTTAGTGTAGGCGTGGATTTTGAATTCCTTTAATGCCAACACGCGGTGTGAGCGCGTTTATTTGACTACCCCATTGTTATGGTTTTATTAAAAAAAATATGTTTTGAAAGAAGTCGCCAATAATTCTTTAAAGGAAGAATCATAAACCTAATTGGATATTGAAACGAAGGGACATCTTAGGGACTTATCCAATGTAGATTTCCCCGTCATGACTCCATAGATGGCCGGAACCAAAAATTGAGTTCGGGGTGAGGGTACAATATAGTCGGGAACTATATTGCCCATTGCTGGCCTCTACTAAATAATGATTCACAACAAATTTTATGCAAAAGAACAATCAAACAATATTTTAAAGCACCCTAAAATAATTAATCTAGATTGGTTCATGAAACACATCAAAAGACTAATTATTTAGTGATCAGTTATTATACAATCATTTTACAAGGTTCCAAGCAGGTTGTCCAAATTATCTGAATTAATTAGAACAGTTCTTTAGGTCTTATTTAGCATAATAACATGTGGGTGATAAAAAAGGCATGCAGGATAATCATAATATCATATAAAAAATACTATTCATGAAAAAGACATAAAAAATATAAAAAAGAAATATTGCGGGAGTTAGGATAATACGTACAATACTTACAATACTTACAATTGCGGGAATATATTAATAACCTACATCATGAATAGAAGGTTAGTAACTTCAAGAAAATAATAAAAATAAATAAAGAAAATAAAGAAAGATCGTTAATTTATTTGACCCTCAAAAATTATACCACCGTCCGGGGGTCGTTGATTTGTTCGGATCTTAGAAAATTGAATTGTCGTACGAGTCTTTAAAAAAGGAAAAAAGATTTGTTGTTTGCGTTACGTTATTTGAGTGTGCATGATATGAGTGTTATGTGATGCTGATGATGATCACAAGATAGAATTGCTGTTGTTGTATGTTGTCCGTGAGTGTAGGTGTATGGATGCTAGATTGCTAGGCGATCTTAGGTGTGTATTTTAATTAAGTATGGTGATTGGTGATGATGTGTTATACGAAGGAAGGATGATCAGATGGTGTTGGAAGAATTAATGAGAGATTGTATGGAAGGCAGTAGAGGAATTAAAAGGAATGTATAATGTAGATGGTGCGATGATTAAGGCGGTGGAGATTAGTTATTGGGAGGGATGAAGGTGTGCGTGTGATTTATGTGAGTTTTTGTTGGTGGAGCTGCCGAGTGAATTTTTGTGAGGATGCCGATCAGTCCCCCGTGAATTATGAGATGGAGGATATATATCGGTTTAGTAGTTGAGATGCAATAGGTTTTTAAAAGATAATAGGTTTTAGAAAAGATTTTCATTAAAAAAAGATTTTAGAAAATAGTTAGTAAAAGATATTTAAAAACACTTTGGGAAAAGATTATTTTTTATAAAAGATATTTTTATTAATAAAACTAATTAATAAAATTAATTAATTCTATTAATTAAATTAGGCTAGTTTACGGATTTTATAAAATTGGGCTTTCATAAAAACTATTTTTTAAAAGGTTTTCAAATATGGGCCTTTAAAAGGTTATTTATAAAAAGGGTGTTCGGAAATGGGTTAATAAAAATAGTTAGGAAATGGTTTTGGGCTTAAAACATTTTATTTTAGACTCGTTCTTTATTCTTTCCTCGATCCGTGGAGCGGGGTATTGGTCATCACAGGGTACTAAATGGGGAGACATGATTATGTGTCTACACTTAGACTGGGATTTTATTCAGGAAATGCTGGAAGGTTTAAATTTCCCTGAATAGTTTGTTAAGTGGATTATGCTATGTGTTACTACCCCCAGCTACTCATTGAGCATTAATGGCAATCTGTGTGGGTTCTTCAAGGGAAGGAGAGGGGTGAGACAAGGTGATCCTATCTCACCTCTCTTATTTGTTATAGCCATGGAGTACTGCTCAAGACTGATGACTAAGATGTACAAGAAGCCTGAATTTGCATTTCATTACAGATGTACTGATTTGAAGCTTACACATCTCATCTTTGCAGATGATTTGATGTTGTTTTGCAAAGGTGAGGTCAAATCAGCCATTATGATGAAAAGAGTGCTGAAAACATTTTCTGAAACCTCAGGTCTTTTTGCTAGCCAAGAGAAGACTGATGTCTACTTTGGTAATGTGGCTGAGGAAGTCCAACAAAGAATATTACAAGTGACAGGGTTTCAGAAAGGACAATTTCCATTTAGATACTTAGGAGTACCTATTACTTCTAAGAGATTGTCTAAAGCTGACTGTGATGTGCTAATTGACAAAATTCTGAAGAGAATTATTTGCTTGAGTTCAAGACATTTGTCATATGCTGCCAGATTAACTTTGATAAATGTTGTTCTAATGAGCCGCCACACTTATTGGGCTCAGGTGTTTCTGTTACCTAAAGGGGTGCTTGATTCCATCACTAAGATATGCAGAGCTTATTTGTGGGAGGGCAAAGTTTACACTTCTAAGCCTCCACCTGTGTCATGGCCAGAGGTTTGCTTTGCTAAAAATAGAGGTGGTTTGGGTATTAGAGAATGTTACAGTTGGAATGTTGCAGCAATTGGGAAGTATGTGTGGCAAATCACCAAGAAGGCTGACCTGATGTGGATTAAATGGGTTCATTCAGTGTACATTAAAGATCCAGATTGGTGGGAGTATAAATCTCCTGCTAATGCTAGTTGGTGTTGGAAGAACATTTGTAAAGTTAAAGAGTTGATGAGAGCTGCTTCCACTGGGAATCAATGGCTTAATGCTGGGGTAAATTACACTATTAAAGCAGGCTATAAGTGGTTGCATCAAGAAGGAGAGAAAGTCATGTGACATCACTGGGTATGGAACACTCTCAATGTGCCAAAACACTCATTTATATCTTGGTTGACTGCTTAAGGTAAATTGAGAACTAGAGCCAAACTTGCTGCTACTGGTCTAGGTGTGGATACAAATTGTGCTCTCTGCTGTTATGGTATTGATGATTGTCATCGCCTATTTTTTAGGTGCACTTTTAGTAAGGCAGTGTGTGAAGGGCTTATGAAATGGCTTGATATCAGAATTGCTGCTGATGAAAGTGTCTTTACAACATGGAAGAAATGGGGAAGGAAATTTCGAAGTAAAAGAAGACAGAAAGTATGTTATGCTACTCTTTCTGCTGTAGTGTATCATGTATGGCTTGCAAGGAACACTGCTGTTTGGGAAGCTAAAGTTCTCTGCCCTGAAACAGTCATTAAATGTATTAAGAAGATAATCTGTAATAGAGTGCACAATCTAGTAACTGAGAAGTGGTTTAGGGAAGATAAGGAGTGGTTTGATATGCTGTGTGGTAGATAAGCTGTTTTTGTGTTGTTTGTTGCTTTGTGCTGTTGACTGGTAGCTTTGTTCTCTGCTATTGCAGTTTAGGTTGTATTGGTTGATTGGTGGTGCTTTTCTGTTTTTGGTAATGATACACTTACATTTTACCAAAAAAAAATTGGTCGATGCTCTATTGATCCCGAGAGACTCGCCACCAAAAGGGTCATCACAAGATCAATAAGGCACAACCCATGATCGACATACGTAAAAGCACGTAATCGGCAAAGTTGAGTACCACATACTAAATAAAATATACAACCTAACATGATAATAATAAATATTAACTCAATGATAAACAATAACATAAATGAATCACAGATTGACTATACTGAACTAGACTCCAAAACCAATAGATTAATTATAATTAGATTGAAAAGGCAATGGAAAGAGTTGTCCAAACCAAATCAATCTTCAATTTAGAAGACGAAGTACGGGGGCTACTCCGTACTCCCATGACCAACGATATCGAGGTACTAATTTAAATAAAATAGGACACGATGATTAATTCGGTCCCAAGAAAAGCCATGGGCTACCACCATGTACTCCAACTCATACTAGTCCAACACTTCAGACGTGCACAAGTCTAAAGCTTATTGCTATTCACTTTCCACTTTAAGTGATTAATAAATTATTTATTAGTTATGCCTCACAAAATAAGACAACCAACATAATCATCAAATATACATGAAACTTCCATTTTTATCTTAGGATTAGATAAGGTGATCAACAACTTAACAATCCAAGAATAATCCATTATTAGTTCCATAACCAACCATAATTTATTTGTTGATCTAAGTCAACAATCAACCAACCTTTCATAGGTGAATAACCAACTTACCAAATAAGGCCCACGGTCCTCATAAAGTAAATAAAATAATCCAAAGGTAACAACATGATCAAATGCATGATCCAATAACAACATAATTATTAATCCCTCATGTGAATTAATAAAATAAAGTTTCCAATCCCATATGCTTGCATCAATCATCCATACAAACATAATACAACCAACATAGGCAACATGCTTCACACAACGGCATAAAACATGTAATTCTACTTGAATATAAATCACATATGAACTATGAATAGTTCCCTATACATGATACTACATCAATCCTAACCTTAGGACATGATACTAGTCTACTAACACATAGGTATGTACGTACCTTGTGTAGACAATATGAGAGACCACTTTATCAACCTTAGAAATCACCTAAAGAGAATTCTCCGCCTACCAAATATTAATACAACCACTTATCAATACTCAAATAAAATTCCAGCAATATTAAAATACTTCAAACCCTCTTTGAAAGTGTTCAAAATCCTGTTTAATCATTAAAACTTCAACTATTAATGTCTCCTAGTATCGTACTACCATACTAGTCATTAAAATCCTCAAAAATCCATCATAAACATACTAATAAAAATTCCAGCAACGTATAATATGTTTAAAATCCTTTAAAACATACTTTAACATAATCATAAACATTAGAGTACTCAATTTTTATAAACTGTAATATAGTACTACAATTTCCAACTCATAAAACCCTAAAAATCCATGCTTTGATACTTGAAACCCTAGTTTAAACATAATTAATAAATCTGAAATTTAATTACTTTATTATGCTAAACACATAATCCGAAATTTATATTTAAATCGCAAAACTACAAACTTTAACCATGAAAACATTAAATAAATCCTTAAAACATAAACTTAACATTAAATAAAATAGAGGAGGAAGAGAAAAACCAAAGAGAGAGGAAGAGAGAGCACGACGCCGAGGAGGAGGGGCGCCGGTGCTGGGCTGCTGCCGGTGGTGGTCCGGTGGCTGGCGGTGCTGCTGGGCCGAAAGAGGAAGAAGACCGAAGGGGAGGGGGAAAGCCGAGTGAGGAGAGAGAGAGAAGGATAGAGGAGAGAAATTAGGGTGAGTGATTTTTAGTGTGGGAATTTTGGGTTTATATAGGTAACCCCTTGCGGGCTTAAGGAAATGTGTTTGGGCTTTTAATAATCAATTAATGATTGGGTGTTTGAGTTGAGTTGGGCTCCTCTAACCCATTTTAAAATCTTTTACACTCCAACTCCAAAATAATTAAACTATTAAATAGTTTTCAAAGTTTGACTAAATAAAATATTTGATTATTTAAAAACATTAAATAATCCCCTTTGACTTTAAAATAGTCAACACTTAAGAATTTAATCATCGGTTTTTTCACCATATACCCCCGACAAATTAAAAAAATTCACCATATACCCTCAATGTTCCAAAAATTCACCATATACCCTCGAAGTTTTCGAAAACGTTCATGAAATGCCCTTTTTCTAACTTCCGTTAACTCTCCGTTAGCTTTATTTACGATTTTGCCATTAAACCCTAATTCTAATCTAACCCTAACCCTAATCTAACCCTTACCCTTACCCTAATCCTAAACCTAAACCCTTACCCTTACACTAAACCCTAACCCACCCAAACCACCACCCCTCCACCCCCACCCCCAACCCCCCACCCCCTCCCCTCCCCTCCACCGCCGCATCCCCTCTCCCTTCCACCGCCGCATCCCCCTCCCCTCCCCTCTCCCCTCCGCCGCAGCCCCTCCCCCCACTATCTCCCGCAACCCCGCAACCCGCGTAGCCCGTAAATTCAAAGCCCCCCACCCTCCTCATCCCCTCTCCACCGCCGCATCCCCCTACCCCCTACCCTCCTCCCCCCACCCCAAATAAGCAATAAGCCCACGGCTTCCCCCACCCCTCGCAGCCGCAGCCCACCCTATACCCACCCTCGAATGATTTCGTCTTCCTCTTCGCTCCTTCGATCCGGGTTGCTCGGATCCTGGGTTGAATTTTCACCGCCAAGGGAAGAGAGAGAAGCGGTGCATCAAAGATCTCATCCTGTTCCAAAAATTCTAGTGGGAAGGGGGTGGGGTGGGGAAATCGACGGGGAGAGGGGGAGGGGTGGGGTTAGGGGAATTCGACGGGGAGAGGGGAAGGGTGGGGTTAGGGGAATTCGACGGGGAGGGGGTGGGGTAATCGACGGAGAGGGGGGGGGGGGGAATCGACGGGGAGGGGGGAGGGAGTGGGGGAATCGACTGGGGAGGGGGAGGGGGGGGGGGGGGGCCAAGGGGTAGAGGGGAGGGGGGGGTGGGGTGGAGGGGGGGGGAGGGGGTGGTCGGGTTGGGTGGGAGGGGCCTGGGTTAGGATTAGGGTTTAGATTAGGGTTAGGGTAAGGGTTAGGGTTAGGATTAGGGTTAGGGTTAGATTAGAATTAGGGTTAGGGCTTAATGATGGCAAAATCATAAATAAAGCTAACGGTGAGTTAACGGAAGTTAGAAAAAGGGCATTTGGTGAACGTTTTCAAAAACTCAAGGGTATATGGTGAATTTTTGAAACATTGAGGGTATATGGTGAATTTTTTAATTTGTCGGGGGTATATGGTGAAAAAACCGTTTAATCATTTAAATACTAAAATATATATAAATATTCTTTAAAATATATTTATCAAAATTCATTAAATTGTGGGGGATTACAATTATGCCCCTCTTCCATAAGTCTTCTCTTAAGCTCTTCACATTTCTGTGGTACACACCACCTTCCCTTGAACCTCAAGCTTCCATCATCATGAATCTTAAAGTCAACTTCTTTGCCTTGCTTCATCTTCTCCTTAATCTTATCTAGATGCTCGTCTCCAACTTGACACTCTTTGATCTCATCGAAAACTGACAACCCTAATGACAAAGCACTCAATCTTGCCTCGATCTCCCTAGTGTAACACCCGGTCCATCCGGAGCCGAGTATATCGTCACCAATGCGCATCCAGGGCCAACAACTGTCCTCAATAACCAACACAAGTTCTTTCGGTGCATTTTGTCCTCACTCATGCGCACCCCGAGAAACTTCACAGGAGGTCACCCATCCTTGGACTACTCCCAGCCAAGCACGCTTAACTATGGAGTAACTAAGGAAATGAGCTCACTAAAAGAAATATGCATCTTGTTGGAATGAGTAGCCTACTAAATCCCTTTAAAACAATCATGAGGTGTATTACACCCAGGATTTAGAATTTCTAGGCTAAGCCTTTGCCTCGGCACAACTCCTCAGGAACTACCAACGCATTCATGTTATGGCTCGACTTCCTACTCAAAGCATCAGTGACTACATTCGCCTTTGACGGGTCGTTGTATACTCGCCAAATATAACCTAAACTACCCAATATAGGGTAAGTATAGGGTCGAATCCACAAGAAAGTAGGGTTAAATCAAGAGTTAATTAGCTAACTACGATGAGCTAAATTAATTTTTGGGTTTTTTGAAAGTTTAGCAATGATTCTAAAATCTAATTCGACTAGGAAATTTGCAAAGTAAATCAACAAACAATTATTGGAGATAAGACAAGGGTAAAGGAACTAGGGGATTAGGGGGATTCACCAACACTCAATCCAAGAATCCAACAATCAAAGCCAAGGGGAAACAAATGGGGGATCACAAGGGGAAAATCACGCACATAGGAACTCTAATTACTCTCTCGAGCTAATTAGAGGAACTTGATTAGTCACTCATGACCTATTCTCATGGCATGAGCAACCAATCTAGCCAAATCAAGCACAACATGATTAATCAAGCTTCCCTAAACTAGAAAATGCCTATTTTCATGGAGATCCTAGTCTAGCAACCAAACTTAGTTTATTCCTAGCTTCATCTCTCAATCCTTCACTAGGAATTCCAAATATGCAAGTTAAGTGGTGATCAAGCACCCAACAAACCAAATCAAGCAAGTTTAATCAACAAGTTCAACCCCAAAAGTTAACCCCCTAACTTAGATCTAGGATCCAAAGAGTAAATGAAGGTTACATCCCTTCCCCTAGTAAGAAACTACTCACACATTATGGAAATAAAACAAAACAAAGCTTGAAATAACTTCATCACCATAACCATGGAGGAAAAAGAGAAAAAATGCAAATAATCAACTAATAAAACAAGATCTAAACAAATCAAGCATGAAATAAACAAGAATAATGGAAGAAAAGAAGAAAATAAACAAAGATTACCAACTTTAAGCTTTCATAAATGAAGAATGGAGATCCAAAAGCTTCAAACCTTCACTTTCTCTCTCCTAGGGTTTTGTTCTAGAGTTTGAATGCTAAAACAAGATTTAATCTCTCTCTAATCTCACTAGTGGAAAAAAGCCCATCTGATGCGGTCAAAACCGGGCTTAGTGTTGCGGTTTTGGTCCGCATCAGGTGGGCTCGCAGCCATTAAGAAAATAATCCGATGCGGTCCATGACCGCATCGATTCACTACCCGATGCGGTTTTGCAAGACCGCATCGATTTTGGGCTCAAGGAATTTTAAAAAACGCTTTGCACCGCAGTCCGTAGCAACAAAGCAGAACACCCAAACAACAAAGAAATCCAAAGTAGTAACGAAACTTCAAAAAAAATTCAGATCTAATAACAAACATTATACAAACTAAAAATGAATTCAATTATACAAAAATTATACAAACTAAAAATGTATTTCATTATACAAATATTATACAAACTAAAAAAATTCAGATGAATATAACCAAATAAAAAACCGAAAACTTATACAAAAATATAACCAAAAAATCGAACAAAATACAGAAATTAAGAAATAAACATAAAAAATCGAACAAAAAAAATCGAACAAAATACGAACAAAAAAAATCGACCAAAAAAAATCGAACATAAAAAATCGAACAAAATACGAAAATTAAAAACGAAAAAATATAAACCCAGATCTGGAAAAAAACGATGATGATGAAACGATTCGTGGTTCGTCGTTCGCGGTTCGTGCTTGATGATGATGAAGAAAATGAACGATTCGTGGTTGATGATGAACGAAGTTGATGATGATGGAGAAAATGAACGGTTTGTCGTTTGTAGTTCGTGGCTCCGAAATCTCAAATATTTGAAAGAAAGAAAAAGGAAATGAGGGTTTACAAATTCGTTGAGGAGGGAGGAGGGAGGAGGGACGATGAATTCGACGCGTTACCATGATTCGACGACGGTGTTCGTGGGTTTGAGAAGGAGGAGGGAAGAGCAGATCTAATGAGGAGAGAGAGGAGAGATGGCGCCGTGGGTTTGAGAGGGAGGAGAGATTAGGGTTGAGTGAGGAGAGGAGAGGAGAGGAGAGAGAGAGGCATTAGGGTTTGAGGGGCGCTTAAGGAAATGGACGCCTAAGGGTTATGAGGCCACGAGTGTACTGGGCCACGAGTGTTAGTAACGGATTTTCGGATGCGGTCCCATGAACCGCATCAGGTTCATGAAAAACCGCATCAGATTTTAAATCTGATGCGGTTTTTTAAGGACCGCATCAGATTTTGTTTGCCAAATTTCCCTCCCATTTTTTGGTTGATTTTCGGATGCGGTTTTACAAAAACCGCATCTGTTACTAAGTGACATATAAGGTTTTTTCCACTAGTGTTTCTAATTAAAAAATTGCCTAAGCTAAAATAAGAGGAGTCCCTCTTATATAGTCATAAGAAATAAAACAGAAAAATTACAAAACAGCCCCCGCATAAAAAGCACCAAAATCGCAAAACGCTTCCGGAAAAATAACCCGAGCACTCGGGTGGCTTGACCCGAGCCCTCGGGTCACCAGACCCGGGCGGGTCCACTGATCAGGAATCATGGAGGAAGTTCAAAACTTATGACCCGGCGGGTTCAGGAACCCGAGCCTCGGGTCAACATACCCGGCGGGTCAACCGATGGGAGTGAGCCGCGCGTGCGGGCCGGGCCGACCTGGGCGGGTGAGACGACCCGGCCCTCCGGTCGCATCCTCCCTCTCTTTCTCCTTGCCTTTCGAGCCCCTTGGTGCTCCAATTTTTCAATGCTTTGCCTCGGGATCGTGCATAGATCCTCCAAGCGCGCTCCCAAATCCTGAAATAAAAACAAACACCTAAAGAAAGAGCGCAAAGGAGGGAGAATGCACGAAAAGAAAGAAAAGGAAGAAATATAGCCTAAATTAGCCTAAAAGCTATCACAAAAACTATTAAAAACTAATCATAAATCAAGCATATAAACCAATCATCAGCCTTCCCTTCATGATACTGGATATCTAGGTCATAGTCCTTGATCAATTCTAACCATCTTCTCTGCCTCATATTGAGATTCTTCTGGGTGAAAATGTACTTCAAACTCTTATGATCGAGAAAGATCTTGCAAGTCACCCCATATAGATAATGTCTCCAAATTTTCAAGGCAAACCCAATAGCAGCCTAACTCTAGGTCAGCGGGTAGGATAATTAGACTCATACGGTTTCAACTGACGCGAAACATACGCGATCACCTTCCCATTCTGCTGCAGGACACACCCCAAACCATTCTTCGAAGCATCACTATACACCTCGAATCCTTCATTTTCATCAGGCAAGGTTAAAACAGGTGTAGAGGTCAGACGCTCCTTCAAAGTCTGAAAAGCTTCCTCGCACTTCTCACTCCACTCAAACATTGACTCTTTCTTCATCAAATTAGTCATTGACCTTGCTATCTTCGAGAAATCTCTCACAAATATCCTATAATAGCCACCTAATCCCGAAAAACTCCTAATATCCGACACATTCTCCAAAGTAGGCCACTCACTAACAGCTTGAATCTTTACAGATCCACGAAAACTCCTTCTTTTGACACATAATAACCCAAAAAGGATACTTTCTCCAATCGGAACTCACACTTAGAGAACTTAGCATACAATTGGTTCTTCCTAAGCGTCTCCAAGACTATCCTCAAATTCTCATCATGCTCTTCTTCACTCTTTGAATAGATCAAAATATCATCAATGAACACCACACCGAACTTATCCAAGAACTCATGGAATATCCTATTCATCAAGTTCATAAATATAGCCGGAGCATTGGTCACCCAAACAAAGATCACAAATGAATTCATAATGACCATAACACGCCCTAAACGCAGCCTTAGGTATATCCTTATCGCCTACCTTCAATTGGTGATACCCCGAACGCAAATCAATATTTGAAAACATACTTGCTCCATTCAACTGATCGAACATGTCATCTATCCTAGGCAAAGGATACTTGTTCTTAATGGTCATATTGTTCAACTCCCTATAGTCGATGCGCAATCTCATACTCCCATCTTTCTTCTTCACAAACAACACAGGATCTCCCCAAGGTGACGCACTAGGCTTAATATAACCTTTCTCCAACGATTCTTGCAAACCGCGTCTTCAACTCACTCATCTCGGGAGGTGTCATTCTATATGGTGCCTTAGAAATAGGTGCAGCCAGAACTAAGTCTATGGTGAACTCAACGGCTCTCTTAGGCGGCATACCAGATATCTCGCTTGGAAACACATCCATAAACTCATTCACAATTGATACGTCCTCAATCTTCAATTCAACCTCTTTACTCACATCTCGCACACTACAAAAGAATAATTCACACCTTTTCTTTACCAACTTCTTCACTTGCATTGCATAATTGACCCCAAAATTCTTAGGCTTCCCAAATCGTCGGTATGAAATTACGTCTAGAAACCTAACTAATTCATCCCAAGAATAACGTCTAGGTCTTCCAGATTGAACTCTAGTCTCTATATAACTTAGTGCACCTTATAACTTCTCCAAAGAGGTATACTTATATGCAAGTTAATTACTTCAAAGTCTACCAACCCCAAACTTAGTGCCTAAGATCTCGGCTATCCCACATCGGAAGTCGAGGAGAACGAAGCCTTCTTTGTATAGAGGTGGACACCTCAACCTAGTAGAGGCTTTTGGGTAGGAATTCGGTTATGCATCAAAGTAAATCCTGCGGCTAGGGCCCAAAAGAGCACAATATCTACTAGTGGGATCTTGCACTCCTAGGGGTGTTACAGATGGTGTCAGAGCCAGGGCTTATTCCGATGTCCTGTAGTGCCTACGGGGACGCAGGCTCTTTAAAGGAGGGGAGAAGGTGCCTAATATCTTGGCTATCCCACATCGAAAGTTGAGGAGAACGAAGCCTTCTTTATATAGAGGTGGACACCTCAACCTAGTAGACGCCTTTGGGTAGGACTTCTGGTTATGCATCAATGCAAATCCTTGCGGGCTAGGGCCCAAAGAGGACAATATCTACTAGTGGGCTCTCGCACACCTAGGGGTGTTACAGGGGACACTCAACCCTTTCTGAGTCGATTTCTCAACCATTCTATTTCGCGACTCGAAATTTAACGTAAGTCTACTTTAGGTTTCGATTCACAACTACTTGCCATTTACTATGAAGGCATCAATTCGACTTAATCATACAAGATCGCATCAAAATACAATTTTCATGGAATTACAATAACACTAAGTTCACACACTATGAACCATAAAAATCATATATTCACGCATGAACAAATATTCACATTAATAATCACATAAGGATCAAATGAAACCAATCGCAATAATTAAATAAAATATTTCCCTTTTCGCGTACTAAAATATATTCTCACTCAACTCAAATAACTGAATAATAACTTTTATTCCTCAAACGATAATAAGAATACTTTTCCAATCCAAAATAACTAACTTATTTCTCAACAACATAAAGATGCTAAAGAAGGAAATTTAAACCATTGTAGCTTAGCTACTTATTCAACTACTAACTTAGAACATAAATAATACTCTATGGAGTTAAATTATCCTTCCTATCCTTACTTTCCTTGTACTTCTCTGTAGGGATGGGCATGTGTCTAAGACCCTACCCGAACCCTACTGGACCCTAATTTAGGGTATGGGTCCAACTTTTTCAGACCCTAAGGGTCCAGGTCTGGGTCCAAGTAAATTTTTTAGGGTCCGGGTCTTGATATGTTGGACCCGGACCCGACCATTAGACCCTAAAAATATTTAATATATAAGTTTTAAATTTTTTTCCTTGTTTTTGGATATTAATCTTCTAAGACATTATTTGTATTGTCCTAAATAGTATAAAGTAGTTTATATTTTTCTTATTTATGGGTCTTTTTTCTAGATGATCATTTTTGGTCATGAAATATTAATAATGCTGAAAATTTGGCAAAAATAAAGAAATAGGCCTGGACCCTAGACACTGACCCTAGACCCTACAGACCCTAAGGGTCTGGGTCCGGGTCCAATTTTCCCAGACCCATAGGGTCCGGGTCTGGGTCCGCAAAAAAAAATTAGGGTCCGGGTCTCCCTACTTCTCTGGAGTGAACATCTCATCTTCAAAGTCTTTAATGTCCTCATCGTAATAATAATAACTTGAATATCTAGCTCTAGTAGATCTTCGAACCCTTTTGGTCGAGGTACATCCTCGTCCGACTCGTATCACTATATACCGATCAACCCTCATAATAGCATTGTAGATGTCCCTTCTGGACGCCCCTCTAGCATGATCGAACTCCCGAATGACCTCATTATCGCTATCGTGGGATGCCTACTTTCAACACACGACGCATGACAACCTCTAGGCCGGTGTAGCTATGACTATCTGACTCTCCATCATACTCATCATCACTCAACACAATAGGGTTGTAGTCGCTTCCTACTCCGGTAGTGTAGGCGTGTTTTTATTTCGCCTACGCGGTGTGAGCGAGCGCGTATTTGATTTGACTACCCCATTGTAGAGGTTTTTGTATTGAAAATATTTTGAAGCTCCAGCAACAATTATTTAAAGGAAGAATCATAAACCTAATTGGATATAGGTTACCGTAGGGACAAATTGTGGGACTTATCCAATGTAGATTTCCCGCCTAGACTCCATGGATGGTCAAAATGAACCAAAGATCGAGCTTGGGGGCGAGGTACGAATATGGTCATAATGAACCAAGTTCGCCCATTGCTGGCCTCTACTAAATATCGATTCATTACAGATTTTATGCCAAAGAATAATCATATAACGTTTTAATACACCCTAAAAATATTTTAATCTAGGTTGGTTCAGGAAACACATAAAAGACTATTTTTAGTGACAAGTTATTAGCAATCAATTTTACAAGGTTCCTAGCAGGTTGTCCAAATTATCTAATAAATGTTAGAACAGTTCTTTAGGTCTTTGATTAGCAAAAAATAACATGTGGGTGATAAAAGCAATAAAGCAGGATAATCATATAATATGTACAAAACAATCGGCAAGTATATAACAAAGGTGAAAATAAATAAAAGAAAGGAAAGATTAGAATATACAGTAGAACGATTATTAAATAAAGATCTATGCGGCTTAGGTTGAAGAGCGCAACGATCTTTAGGCGGAGCAATTGTGGAACCAAGAACGTAGTCTGATCAAAAACTGGAAATTGATTTGATGTATTGAAAGTGTTTAAGTGTTTGGAGGTTCGTAATAGGATTCGTAAGTATTCGAAAGTATATTTGTGTTCGTAAAATAATAATGGAAAAAACCCCCCGTGATTCGAGGAATCACAGGTATTTATAGGGAAAAGGAGCGTGCGCCTCACGCGGCAAACTGCACCTGGCGCAGGCCTACGTGTCAAGCGCACGTCCACGTGTCAGGCGCACATTGGTGTGCCTGACGCGGCCAGCCCAATCAAACTCGTACACGTGTACACGCGTATTTAAAAAGATAAAAAAGAAACTTATGTCTCACACAGGGTCTGCGCCAGGCGCATGACTCTGTGTGAAGTCCACGTGTCAGGCGCTCATTGGCGCGCCTGACGCGTTCTGGCCAATGTGCTGGACGCACGTGGCGTGCTGAGCGCGGCCGCCGCGTCCGGCGCATATTTCAGCATATTTCAGCATAATAAATATTTAATTGGGCTCTTAAAATACTTTAAATGGACTCAAGATATTTTATGGGCTTAAAATACAATTAATCATCATGAATAATCAATTGGGCTTTAGAATATCATTTGAAAACACAATTTTAGATTAGTTCTTTGGATTGCTCTTCCGTTGGGTCGCCCCAACTAATACCGCGGTATGTTACATCATTGGACCCTTAAATGGGGAGACACGATTATGTGTCTACAGAAGCCCCCACTTTGACTGAGGTTCAGGAAACCGATAGTCAAAGTATACGGTGTCGGGACGGAGAACGATTCTAAACGCTTTGCAGTTTAGAACTGATCTATATACGTCGGTCACTGCAAAACAAAGTTAGTATGCAGGACAATAACTACAAGTAATCTGATTACCTGCAGGGAAAGATGTCATCGGATAGGTGCAAACAACTCACGCAATAATGCGCATAATGATGCAAATAATGTAAACTTAGACTCTCTAAGGATGCACAAGACGCTATGCAAGGAATAAGGTTATGCAAAGCTAAGGGATGACACGTCATGCAAGGTCAGGGTTATTCAAGACTAGAATGTATGAAATGTAATTCAAGGTCGTGGTTTTGCAAGGCCGTAATGCAAGGTCGTGGATTTCGCAAGGCTAGAAGATGTGTAGAATGATAGAATGATCAGGATTGAATAGAATGATTTTCGAAAATCGTTTTTAGTAAATAATCGGGGTCCGCAAACGAGATCCGCGGATTACAACTTTCTGGGAGTTTGATTTGGTTTGGAGGAACCACCACATATAGGAAGCCCCCACTTTGGGTAAGCTTGCCTTGAATTAGGCCTGTACTTGATATGTCTTGAGTATTCAAAGTTTTTTGTTGGGGATTCTTCTTTGGGAAGTTGACACAGGCAAAGTCAAATATCGCCGAAACCATGGAATCGCCTGAGAGTCCTTCAGGGAATAGGAGAGTTTGGATTAAAAAAATAAAATAGTTTAAATTTATGACTCAAATAAATGTAGGTGCGAAAAGGCTTTAACGAGGCTAGGTTCAGACTCGAGTCTATGTCGGGATCTAGAAAGAGCATGCTCTTGAATTCTAGAAAATTAAATCATTAGACCATGACTAATTTTATTTATTGAAGTGATCGGACCTCGAGATGAGGATTCCTACGTATCCTTGCGGAATCAAATCATTCGTAGTTCCATATCTGATTTTTTTAATTCTTTTTTCTATGTGTGCCCTAACTTTTGCCTAGGCCGCCCTTTCAGGTTTTCAACCTAGCGGGCTTGGACATACTTTGAATAAAGAGTTAGGGTTGATGAAAGGTTGAAAGGTTAAAGGCTTTTAGGTTTGGTGAAGGTTAAAGGCTTGAGGTTTAAGGTAAGGATCATGGATTTGGATTATATGGTTATGGTTTTGATGGACCGAAGGGATTTGAAACGAGGTGTTGAACTTGTGTGCAAGCCCCCTAGCTTGACTTTTTATTACTTTGCCTTTGGCTTTTTCTTTTCTGCATTTTTTCCATTTTGTCCTGTGCGTTTTCTTTTGCTTTTGCTTTTTCGCACTTTGAATTTTTGTCACTTTTTTTTTTTTATTTTTGCCTGTCATTGAAATTTTTTTATTTTTTATGTAGTAAAGGCTTGCACACAAGATTTTTTATGGTTTAGGGTATTGGAAGGTTTGCAGAATATATGTGGAGCTTTGATTTTGAAAGGTTATAAGGATTATGAAGGATGATGGTTTAAGGGAATTTTTTTTATTTTTGGTTGCATGGATGAGGATGGTTTATGGATGATGGAAGGTGATGGAGGAAGAAGGAATAACTCATAATCCAAAGTATGTCCTTTTTTTATTATTGTTATTTTTTTTATTTCATATCTCTTTTTATAATTATTAGTCAAGTTCATTAGGTGATTTAAGTTTCATCATTGAATTAGAAGCATAAATAAAATGATGGAAGGGCAATGAAAATGCAATTATTTTATTAATTAGAAATATATAGAACAAGGCTGATTAGAAATAAAATCCTAAATGACATAGACTCGACAGGAAGGGAAATGAAGGAGCTAGGGGAGGGACTCTCCGATTCAACCTAGAAAACTAGCATTAAATGACCATGCCCCGACATTATTTAGGCACTGCCTAAGGGGTTGCCGCTATTGCTGACTTTTGATGCAAAGGGAATCGGCAATCTACCGTCTTCAACCATATCCTCGTAGAGCATGCTTCAAAGTCCAAAGAAGCGTGATGTCATATGCCAATTTCCTTGATGGTACTTGCAATAGGCATTAGGATTCCATTTACTGGATCTTTTCTCAGGAGCAGGGTCTGGAGTAGGGCTAAGAGGCTGAAGTGCTCCTTTTGCATGAAGCCTAGTGAAGGCTTCTTTTAGAGTCATGCCCAATGGAGTGAATGTTCTTTGAGGCCCTTGATAGCCTCTCTTTTCAAGAGTTAGGGCATCGACGTCGTTGCTTTTAGAGGTAGAAGGGTTGTTATTACTCTTCTTGAAAGAGTTGTTGTTGTTGGAACCCTTGTTCTTGTTAGCTTGTACCTCTTCTTCAATCAGCAGGCCTACCTTATAAAGCTTCCTGAAAGACTCTATGGGTTGGAATTTAATATGATCCCCATACTTAGGCCGCAGTTACGGATCACCACTGGACTTGATCCTCTCGAGATGGCCTGTTAGTCATTTGCGCAGCTTTTTCCCTCCATCTGTTAAGGAAGGTGACGAAATCTTCGTCGGAGTTCTGTTTCGTTAACTCCAACTCACGAAGGCCAATGGGAAGCTGAGTATTGTATATGTATTGTTTGTGGAACTCTTCCCTGATATAGTCCCAATCATTTAGCTTGGTCTTATTTAGTGTCCTGAACCACTTGGATGGATGTGCATCCAAGGTCAAGGGAAAGACATAAGCAAACAGGTCCTTGCTCGTGCCTTTGAGAGCTATAGATATGGAGAAAGCTCTCAAATGATCATTTGGGTCTTCGACCCCCTTGAATTTGGGGAGGTCACCCAATGTTATCTTTTTAGGGAGTTTTTCCCTCAGTTCAGGATCAATGATGCCATGGCAATGAGCCTGACCCTCGAGCGCAGGAATTGACTGTATCAATTGCTCGAGTTTCTCAAACCTCGCCCGTCTCTGCCTTGATAGGAGGTGGTGGTGGTGGTGGAGTGTCATCCTCGCTCTTCTTCCTCGCTTAGTTTTTCTCTCGTGCCTTAATCTCTTTGTCTTGTTCCGCAAGACCGCAGTTCATCAATTAAGTCGGGCCATAATGGCACCGAGCCGTTCATTAGCGTCCCCCATTTCGATGATGATTCGTAAGAGCCTGAGGATTCGTCCGAAAAGGTGAGGACGCGTTTGACGAGTCTAGGAGTAGGTCGACCTCAGATTCTCTCCGTCGGGCGTTCCCAAGTTATAATCTCACGACCTGTCCTGAATAGAAATCGAATGGACCTCGTAAATTTTAAGAAATGATGTTTTCGAAATGAGAAATGGAAATGAGGGGTGGAGAAATGGAAATGGAGACGGGAGATGAGAAATGAAAATGAAAGTGGAAATGGAAATGGAAATGGGAAATGAGTAGAAATGGCTATGATTATGGTTATGATGGCGACACGGGCCTAACTATATGCATATATGGACTGGACTGGACTGGACTGAACTATGCAAGCAGACTAGACTAGACTTTGCAAACAGACTAGACTCAAAAGGATTGCCTATGCTAGCTTCGCTAGACTTAGGGAGGAATTGGCTTCGTCAGACTTGATGATTTGGGGTTGCTATAGATTTAAAGTAGGAATAGCTTCGCTAAACTCGGCGGGTGCCTTTATGGTCTTAGGGGAAACTAGCTTCGCTAGGTCTATGGGGTGCCATTATGGTCTTAAAGGGTGACTAGCTTCGCTAGGTCAATGGGTGCCGTTATGGTCTTAAGGTATGACTAGCTTCGCTAGGTCAATGGGTGCCGTTATGGTCTTAAGGATGACTAGCTTCGCTAGGTCAAAGGGTGCCATTATGGTCTTAAGGATGACTAGCTTTGCTAGGTCAGAGGGTGTCGTTATGGTCTTAAGGATATGGTCTTAAGGATGACTAGCTTCGCTAGATCAGAGGGTGCCGTTATGGTCTTAAGGATGACTAGCTTCGCTAGATCAGAGGGTGCCGTTATGGTCTTAAGGATGACTAGCTTCACTAGGTCAAAGGGTGCCGTTATGGTCTTAAGGATGACTGGCTTCACTAGGTCGTAAGGTAAGATTGATAGGAAAGATTTGTTGGAACAAAGAGGAGAAGGTAGACATGCATGATGATTCTAACTCTACCATGACCATTTTTTCTAGATGCACTTTTTAGGACAGACTAGACCTTGCATGAAAAGACTGATTTTTATGTTGAATTAGGTGAGACCTCTAACTAGACCATGCTTTACACGAATACAGACAGACCGAACATAGGAACGACCACCACGACGACTAAATTGACGAAAAGCATGCGATGCAGAGACTGCGTGCCACACAACATTGCTGTGCGCGGCGCACAGTCGTGCGTCTAACGCGGGCTGGTGCGCCAGGCGCAAATTAATGCGCTTGGCGCACTACCCCCCGACATGTTTTTCGGAGATTTAAGCGATGTTTTGGCCAATTGACGAACTGTTGTATGTTATTTAGACGCGATTTTTAGGTACGACGCATAATAATGACAAATTAACAAGTTAATAGCAGGCAAAAATTGTAATCACAAGAAAATGTCATATAACATGGATGCAAAAGTTCTCAACCTAAAGTCCAGTTGTACATTCAACTATGGTCAGGTTTAGGTTAAGGCTGAAAAGGGTCCATGACAAAGAGATTGATCCCACGCTTCGTACCCCTGCTTAAAGAGATGGCCACGTGTAAGACGCACTCCAGTTCTCAAGTCGGGTTCAAGAGAACAATGCCATGGTTGGGTAGGTTTGCTTATAACTAAGATCCAACACTATCGCCGTAAGCTTTTTGGAAAGACAAAGCGCAAACACCCCTGGGTGACCTCACACATAGAACATGTGCTAATGAGGCAAGGTAGATTGTCCTTACTTGGCCGAACAATAGCCATGCATATACAAAACAACATATTATTCAAAGGCATAAAAAGAGAATGAATCGTATTTTTCAAGTTTCACCCACTCATTTAAAAAAATTAATTTTTTAAAATCCTCCCCATCGGAGTCGCCAAATCGTAGGCGTGTTTTTATTTCGCCTACGCAAAGGTGAGCGCGTATTTGATTTAACTACCCCATTGTAAATGTTTTTGTATTGAAAACATTTTAAAATCGCAAATAATTATTTAAAGGAAGAATTATAAACCTAATTGGATATAGGTTACCGTAGGGACAAATTGTGGGACTTATCCAATGTAGATTTCCCCGTCTAGACTCCATAGATGGTCAAAATGAACCAAAGATTGAGTTCAAAGGGAGGGTACTAATATGGTCATAATGAACCAAGTTCGCCCATTGCTGGCCTCTACTAAATATCGATTCATTACGTATTTTATGCCAAATAATAATCATATAACGTTTTAATACACCCTAAAAATATTTTAATCTAGGTTAGTTCAGGAAACACATAAAAGACTATTTTTAGTGACGAGTTATTAGCAATCAATTTTACAAGGTTCCTAGCAGGTTGTCCAAATTATCTCGATTAATGTTAGAACAGCTTCTTTAGGTCTTTGATTAGCAAAAAATAACATATGGGTGATAAAAGCAATAAAGGAGACAATCATATAATATGTATAAAACAATCAAGCAAGTATATAACAAAGTGTATGAAAATAAATAAAAAGAAGGAAAGATTAGAATATACAGTAGAACGATTATTAAATAAAGATCTATGCGGCTTAGGTTGAAGAGCGAACGATCTTTAGGCGGAGCAATTGTGGAACCAAGAACGTAGTCTGATCAGAAACTGGAAATTGATTTGATGTATTGAAAGTGTTTAAGTGTTTGGAGGTTCGTAATAAGATTCGTAAGTATTCGGAAATATATTTGTGTTCGTAAAATGAAAAAACCCCCCCGTGATTCGTAAGTATGGCGCAGGCCTACGTGTCAAGCGCACGTCCACGCGTCAGGCGCACATTGGTGTGCCTGACGCGGCCAGCCCAATCAAACTCGTACACGTGTACACGCGTATTTAAAAAGATAAAAAAAGAAACTTACGCTCACACGAGGCCGCGCGGCCAGGACTCGTGTGAGTCATAAGTCCACGTGTCAGGCGCTCATTGGCATGCCTGACGTATTCTGTCCAATGTGCTGGACGCACGTGGCGCGCTGAGCGCGGCCGCCGCGTCTGGCGCATATTTCATCATATTCCAATTTTTTATTAAACGCTTCTTATGAAGATAATTTTCTATCCCTAAAATCCGGAGATTGAATTTCACGGAATAAAAATATGATTTGTATTTAAAATATTTATCAAATATAATAAAAATATTTATAAAAAATATCTATTAAAATAATAAATATTTAAGTAGGCTCTTAAAACACTTTAAATGGACTCAAGATATTTTATGGGCTTAAAATACAATTAATCATCATGAATAATCAATTGGGCTTTAGAATATCATTTCAAACCACAATTTTGGATTAGTTCATTGGATTGCTCTTCTGTTGGGTTGCGCCAACTAATACCGCGGTATGTTTCATCATTGGACCCTTAAATGGGGAGACACGATTATGTGTCTACAGGTAGCTTCACTATCAGTCATATCTAGGGGTCCGTTAACTGATGAACACGACATCTAGAATAGATAATACCCTCACTTAGCGTATACTCCCAACAATAAATAACAAGCAAGAATAAACAAATAATTTAAAGCTAGGAATAAAATTAAACAGTTAAGTAGGGAAGAAAAACATAAACATGCTGAACTAAATATTTAAATGCAGACATATAATATTTCTATCCAATATGCCATTCCTATACTACCCATTTCTCACAAAATTTATAAAGTAACTAAAATAATCGGTTTTTTCACCAAATACCCCCGACAAATCACCAAATTCACCATATACCCTCAATGTTTCAGATATTCACCATATACCCCTGACTTTTTAAAATTGTTCACCAAATGCCCTTTTTGGTAACGGACGTTAAGTCGCCGTTAGAGTTATTTATAATTTTGCCACCCTAACATTAACCCCCTAAACCCTAACACTAATCCTATCCCCTAACCCCCTAAACCCTAATTCTAACCCCTAACCCTAATTCTAACCCCTAACACTAACCCACCCTCAGCCCTAACCCCCACCTCCTCCACCCACCCTACCCCAGCCCAGCCCCTCACCCCCTCCCCAGCAAGCACCAACGACCAGTAGCAACACCACTGGCGGCCAACACACGCCAGAAAGCATATGAAAGCGGTGGAGGGGAGAGAATATACCGCGCAGGGGAGGGGAGGAGACAACGGTGGTAACCGCAACACCACCAAAGAAGACCAACGAACGAAGAGAAGGAGAAGCGGAGCGGCAATGAGCGGTGGCTCGCGAAGACCACCGGCGGAGCAAAGATGCGCATAGCACCAACACCAAGAACAACAAGAGCGGCAACGAAACAGAGGCGGGAAGAGACGCGAGCGGGGAGGGAAAAAGTTAGGGCAACAACGACAACTCCTAAGCAAAGATCACAATGGCAAATTAGGGTTAGGGGTTAAAGGGTGGGGTGGCCGGGTGGGGTGGGGTGGAGGGGGGGGGTTGGGTCAGGTGGGTTAGGGTTAGGGGTTAGGGTTTAGATTTTAAGGGTTAGGGTTTAAATTAGATTTTAGGGATTAGGGTTTGGATTAGGGTTTAGATTTTCGGGTTAGGGGTTAATGATGGTAAAATGGTAAATAAAGCTAACGACAAGTTAACGTCCGTTAGAAAAAGGGTATTTGGTGAACATTTTCTAAAACTCGGGGTATATGGTGAATATCTAAAACATTGAGGGTATATGGTGAATTTCGTGATTTGTCTGGGATATTTGGTGAAAAAACCGTAAAATAAACTAGAAGTACTAAAATAAACAACTAATAAATTATATATATAATTTTTGAAAAATATAAGAAAGAACCGGAAAAAAAAATGAATAATAAAAAAAAATTCCGACTTTAAAAAAAAAAAAATTCGAACCTACTCAATCCCTTTTGAAACATGTTTCGAGTTTATAAAACGATTTAAGCACAACGAATAAGTAGGAGCTCGTTTTCTATGAAATTCGTTTTTAAGTAACTAGGCGCCTAAAAATATAAGATTGGCACGAAAGGCCAACAAAACCTAAGCTCCAAGATACCACTTTGTAACACCCCCGACAATTCTCTATTTTCCAAAAATGCCTTTTTCATATAAAAACTTAGAGAATTATCAAAGCATTATCCCCCGTGTAATAACGTATCGACTTATTCGGAATTTTGCAAATGAAATAAATAAATAACTTGAAAACTTAATAACTTTAGTCAACCATAAGTCAACTCCAAAACCAAACCAAAGTCAACCAACTCAAAAGTCAACTATTCAAACCATAATTAAAATCAAACTATAAAAATATTAAAAACTAAGCACAAGCTCTCCACGAAAACCCGAACCCACGATGCATCATCTTCGGACCAGAATGGTCGATGCTTTATTGATCCCGAGAGACCGCCACCAAATGGGTCATCACATGATCAATACGGCACAACCATGATCAACATACACAAAAAGCACGTAATCGGCAAAGCCGAGTACTACATAATAAATAAAATATAAGACCTAACATGATACTAATAAACATTAACTCAATAATAAATAAAATATAATAAAATAAAAGATTGACTATACCGAACTCGACTCCACAACCAATAGATTAATTATAATTTAATTAAAGAGACAATGGATAGAGTCGTCCAAACCAAACCAAGCCTTCGCTTAGAAGACGAAGTACGGCGCGACTCCGTACTCCCATGACCAACGATATCGAGGTACTAATTAAATAAAATAGGACACGGTGATCAATCCGATCTCAAGAAAAGCCATGGGCTACCACCATGTACTCCAACTCATACTAGTCCAACACTTCGTACGCGCACAAGTCTAAAGCCGATTGCTATTCACTTTCCACTTTAAGTTATTAATAAATTATTTCTTTGTTGTGACTCACAAAGTAAGACAACCAACATAAATAAATAACATGGATACACAAAGCTTCCATTTTTATCTTAGGATTAAATAGTGTGATCATACAACTCAAATAATCCAAGAATAATTCTAATACTTAGTTTAATAACCAACCAATATTTATTTGTTGATTTGAGTCAACAATCAACCAACCTTTCCATAGGTGAATATCCAACTTACCAAATAAGGCCCACGGTACTCATAAAGTAAATATAATAAAATAATCCAAAGGGAACAACATGATCCAATTCATGATCCAATAAACAATATAAATATTAATCCCTCATGTGAATTAATAAAATAAAGTTCTCAATCCCACATGCTTGCATCAATCATCCATACAAACATATTATAACCAATATAGGCAACATGCTTCACACAACAGCATAAAACATGCAATTCCACTTGAATATAAACCACATATGAACTATAAAAAGTTCTCTATACATGATACTACATCAATCCTAATCTTAGGACATGATACTAGTCTACTAACACATATAAATGTACGTACCTTGTGTAGACAATATGAGAGGTCACTTTATCAACCTTAGAAATCGCCTAGAGAGTATTCTCCGCCTACCAAATACCAACAGAACCAATAATTAATACTCAAATAAATTTCCAGCAACTTTAAAATATTTTAAACCCCCTTTAAAAGTGTTTAAAAACCTTTTTTTATCATTAAACTTCAACTATTAATGTCTCCTAGTATAGTACTACCATACTAGTCATTAAAAACCCTCAAAAATCCATACTTTGATATTTAGAAATCCATCATAAGCATACTAATAAAAATTCCAGCAACTTATAACATGTTTAAAACCTTTTAAAGTCACTCTAACATAGTTTTAAATATTAAAGTACCTAATTTTCGTAAACATTAACATAGTGCTACAATTTCCAACTCTTAAAACATTAAAAATCCATGCTTTGATGCTTAAAACCCTAACTTAAACATATTTAATAAATCTGAAATTTAATTACTTTATTATACTAATCATATAATCTGAAATTTATATTTAGATCATCAAAGCTACAAACTTTAATCATGAAAACATTAAAATAATACTTAAAACATAAACCTAACATTAAAATAATATAGAGGAGGAAGAAATAAACCAAGAAGAGGAAGGAGGAGGAAGACACGGCACGACCGGGCCGGCCGCCGTGGTTGCACGGTGGCTGGTGGTCGTCCGGCGGTGGCCGAGTGAGACCGAGAGAAAAAGAAAGAAAACCAAAGGGGAGGGGAAAGAAACCGGTGGAGGAGAGAGAGAGAAAGAGAAAGAGGATAGGAAAATTAGGGTGAGTAATTTTAGTGTGGGGATTTTTGGGATATCATGGGGTTTATATAGGTTTGCCACACTAACCCTTGTGGGCTTAGGGAATTGTGTTTGGACTTTTAAATTAATTGATTGGGTGCTTGAGTTGAGTTGGGCTCCTCTAACCCATTTTTAAAATCTTTTATACTCCAACTCAAATATAATTAAACTATTAAATAACTTTCAAAGTATGACTAGATAAAATATTTGATTATTTAAAAACATTAAATAATCCCTTTTTAACTTATCGCGAACTTTTAGTCTGAATTTTCCAGATTCTTCATTACCTTTTCCAGATTTAACAGATATTATTTTATATTTCGATTTTATCGTTTGATTTTCCTTCGATTTCGCGAAAACTTCAACAACTAGCAACCTCATCAAATGTAATTAACGCTCTCTATGATCTCGATTTTTCTTGATTTTTATCGATCTTGCGGCTACTAATCGACGATTTGACCAAGCAATGATGGCGTTAGATGATTGATGATGGAGATGATCGATGGTGAGGATGATGGCCTTGGAATAGCTTTAGGAATTAATTTTTATAATTTAAATATTACATGTACTCAAATTAGATGTTTTTTGGTCATTTTGTTGAAATTCCCACAAATGAAGATTCATATACTATGATTCGATTTTTATGTGTGATATATATAAGTATGAACGAGTTTGGTATTCATGTAAATGAAATAATTTGGAACATGTTTGAAATAATTCAGAACATGTTTGAAAAGTTTTAGAACACACTTGAAATATTTCAGAACATAATAAAAATAATTTGGAACATGTTTGAAATAATTCAGAACATGTTTGAAAAAATTTAGAACACACTTGAAATATTTCAGAACATAATTAAAATAATTTGGAACATGTTTGAAATAATTCAGAACATGTTTGAAAAGTTTTAGAACACACTTGAAATATTTCAACACATAATTAAAATAATTTGGAACATGTTTGAAATAATTCAGAACATGTTTGAAAAAATTTAAAACACACTTGAAATATTTCTAACATAATTAAAATAATTTGGAACATGTTTGAAATAATCTCAACATGTTTGAAAAAAATTTATTACACACTTGAAATATTTCTAACATATTTAAAATAATTTGGAACATGTTTGAAATAATTCGAACATGGTTGAAAAATTTCGTAACACGCTTTAAATATTTTAGAACATAAGCTTGATATTTCGTAACATCCGTATATGTATATGTGTTGATTATATTCTCGTGTTCTAAGAAAAAATATGTTTGTGTTCTAAATTTTAAAGTGTTCTCATATAAGTATGTGTTCTCACATAAGGGGGTATTCTCACCGGATCCCAACCCTATATATATATATATATATATATATATATATATATATATATATATATATATATATATATATATAAGTGAGTTCATATGAGAATGCATACTTACATGAGAAATGAGAATGGATTTTGTGCGCTATAACTCTAATGAACAAGTGATGTAACTCTAATGAAAAAGGATGTAACTCAAAAAAAAGAATATTAGAAGAAAAAATTCAAAAAAAAAAAAATTTTTTTGGGCTCAAAATTACATTTATATATAGACTACATTTGTTTATTATTTCTTCTTTTTCATATTCTAGTTAGTGGAAATGAGGTTTCATATCAAAGATAGTTAAGTGAGAAGATATCGACTTACAACACACCAAGTATAAAAATGGGATTCGCATAATCATTGGATACAATAAACTTTCACTTACCGGCCCAAAATATATCCTTCACATACGCAGTACCCATCATTATCGCACATTCCAAAGGCCTTGCAACCACTCGTCTACACCAAACTCATAAGGCTTAATCACTCAACCCACCTCGACCACAAACTCCCCGAGACAAAGAATCATACACAACATCTTTCATCTTTTTAGGAAACCCACAAATGTTCTTAATAGAGAACAACTTCCCCAGGACCTCGATCAAGATGTGCCAAATACATAGCTTGTGCGTTCTAAGTTAGTATCTCCCGGATTACTTTCGCCATGGCCGCACTCGATAGGTTGTTATACCTCCCATTGGATACCTCCCATGCATGACAACCATTTGTGCATCACCCACTTGTACAATTTAGTGTCTTCATTTCGGATCAAAGCACAACCAAGCAAAATTGTTTGTCCACGTTGATCAACCCCACAAAATTAGCAAAGGGAAGCTCGTAATTATTATTGGTTATGTAAGTGGCGTCAAAGCCAACAACGTCGCAGAAGTCCACATAAGCAAAGCACTACTATGTGCATCAACCCACACCACATCCTTCAATCGTTCTCTTCATCAACCCTCCAAGAAAAGAAAAATCATCATTTGCTTCATTCATTTTTGCAAAGTAAGAAAATATAGCCCTACTATCTCCTTCGCCAAAGTTCTTACTTTTAACCTTGCTTACAATATTATTAATGTCCTTCAATAAGAATGGGATATTATCAAATCCATTTAATTGATTAGCTAGAGCGAGAATACACGACTCCGTTTCACACCAACATTAATCAAATCTTTTGCAAGCTCCGGATCACAAACTTCAGATGTCACGATAACGGGGTATGAACCTAGACTTGCTGGGTGGGTATGTGGTTCTTGTGGCAAGTTCTACACTATAGATTTCCCATACTCCATCCTTGTTCAAACTTCCGGTATTTTTTCTTCCTTCTTCTACTCGTCTCGCCTTAACTACATCACTTTCAACCTTCTTCTTATATGGCGTGGCCACACTTGCAATACCAAAGCATCAAAGCTTTTCTCCTTCGTCACACTATCTCTTACATTCCCCTCCCCGAGTTATCCCAAAACCCATTGCCTTCCCATAATTGCAAGTAGAACTCATCCACGACTTCTAATGACTCGAAGGTCATGCCTTTTTGGGTATGCCAACCCCAACCACCAATGAGGCCGTTATAGGATGGTTTTCTTTACCATTCTTAGGAGATCGGGAACTTGGCAGAGGATCTACATAGAACTTCCCTACAATTCATCGTCATCCTCATCTAAAGAAAACTACCTCCTCCCTTATACATGTTTCACCCACACACCCTCTCCGAGCCCCACTATTATTAGCAACCGGTACTATATTATCGTGCCACATCGCCGAACAAAAGGGCCTGGTTTATTTTTGGCCAATTAAGGGTTCCAATTATATTCGACTTAAGTACACCATTGTCATGCAATTCAATAATAAAAAAAAAAAAATCCGTCCAAACAAAGTTAACAATTATATGTTACCTAATTACAATTGATAACAAACTTTCACGCCAAAATTAATTCTTCAAATTCATAAAAACATCTTCATGCCAAAATATATTCTCCAACATATTTTGTTGTTTCACTTACAACAACAATCAATAACAATCGCACCCGTTGCTTGAATTCCACAAACTAACAAATCCAAAGAATCCCCAATTTATTTGCAATTCATCAAATAACCGGTGTAGATCGTTCCATCTAAATTCAACAACCCTAGTTTTTTCAAAATTTTCGCACTTTCACCATCTCAACAATTCCTCCACAACAAATTTTGGCAATTCAACAATTTTTTCTCCCAATTTCACTATCTTCACACAAATTTTTT